>JAVTVJ010001100.1:0-28684 GCA_034509425.1 Eopsaltria australis | reverse complement strand
GGAAGAAAAAAATAAACCTATAGGGAGAACTAAGTAGAAACCCGCAATAAGAGACTTTAAAACAGAGGATTTGAGTATCCTCAGAGAGGACGGGTGGTGTCCCCTTCAGCAGAGCAATGTCATTTTCCCACTGACGCCAATCTTGTTTTACAGGAAGGAAGAAGGAGAAAAAAAATGGCAAGTCTCAGGATTCCAGTACTACAGCGGACGATATGCGTGAAGACTTTAAAAAATTTCAGCAGTCCACAAAGCATGAGCTTCAGCTGCTCAGAGAACTCCTGGAGAAGAACCAAGGTGAGCAGGTGACTCCCAAGCAGGCTTTTATCTCTCTGAAAGCCACGGCAAGGAGCAGCCCAGAGCAGTGCAGGGAAAGGCCTGGAATTGCTGCTGCCTCAGGTTGTTGTGTTGTCGCAGTAGAGACGGACACACGACGCGCCAGTATTCCAAGGACAAAGAAGAACCCCTTTATTCGTCTGTGCTAACATCTTTATACCCTTTTTCCCAGCTACTGTGATATGCTATTATTGGCTGCGTGAAAAACAACACCAAAGCTGTCTTCATAACAAGAACTTTCCCAGCATGTCCTAACAAGGTACAAAGCAGTCAACTACACACTATAAGTCCTCTACCACATTCTTGATGCTCTTCAGCAAGGCCATCTCTTGGTTGGCTGCAAAACATCTTCTCTGGTTATCTTCTTGGCTGATCTTCACTGTCTCTGCAGGTGTTCATACCATCACTTTCTCACGGCACTTTCTCATGGGTAAATTCTGATTGCTTTCAAGTCCATTTCTGAGAGGCTTTCAGGCCTGCTGTAAGCCTCATCCATCCCCACATTGTGGCCTTAGAATTAAGCGTGTGTCCCACTTTTCAAAGCTGGAGCCATGTTTATTGAGCTACAGAAAGCACCAATGAGAGGTTGAAAAGGGATGAAATTTTCTCTGATTTCTTGTCCCTTCCCTGCTAAAAGTCAGAGGGCAAAGGGGAAATTAATTCCAGATTGTGTCTTCATGGCCAAATGGAATGCCTGTGAGGTGAGGATTTCTGAGGGGGAATGAGGAATGAAATACACCCACAGGAGGACCCTAAGAAGAGACCCTTAGTCAGGGATGTTAAATCAGAGCCTTTGGGCATCCTTGTGTCAGAGAGCTGGTCTGCCCCTCAAGGAGGAAATATCAGTGATCCAGTGACACTGTTCTTTCTTCACAGTAGAGGAAGAGGATGAAATTGCAGGGGCCTTGGAATCCAGATTGAAGAAGCACTTCTGGCAGCTCTCCCAGAGAATTGAGTCTCTGAAAGAAGATGTTGAGGAATGGCTGGAGTCCACAATGTGTGATCTTCAGCTTCTCAGAGCAGAGCTGAAGTATAAACAAGGTAAGCAGGGTCATTGCCAAGCAGACTTTCATCCTCTGAAGGCAAATGCTGCTCTAGAGCCCAACCACCCTGTGATCTGATCCTGCTCAGCTGGTCAAAGGGGACACAGAGGGACAGTCCTTCCTTGGGGAACAGCATTTGTGATCCATGGCACTGAAACAGCTCCATGCTGAAGTGTTCCCTGCAGGTGCAGGTGGTCAAAGTCCCTCTCCTCTGCCTCACCTTTGCAGAGGGTGTGTGCTGGGAGTTCTCTCATTGCCTGATCCTTGTTTAGGTTGTCCCCATTGAAGTTGTGTCCCTGTCTCTGTCCCTTTCCCCAGTGCCCTTCTCCTGCTCCCCACTGCTGGTGCCATGTTGTGGCAGGTGTGAGATCAGCCTTGTTTCCCTGTTGCTGATGAGCAGGGAGAGGAGGTTCCCTGAGCAGAGGCTGGAGGTGTCTGTGAGCGCAGGGCCTGTGGAGAGCAGCTCTGCGTGCAGGAGCTGGTGCTGGCAAGGGGAAGGAGTCAGCTGGGGCCCAGAGTGCAATGGGGGCCTGGCTGGCCCCAGCCTGTGGCCCTGGGCCTGGCTGAGGCAGGACACAAAGTGTGCTGGGAGCAGCCTCTTGCCCCCAGGGCAGGCAAAGCTGAGGAAGGATGGGCCTTCCCTGAGCGTGGCTCCTGTTCTTGCTGCAGCTGCAGCCAGCAAAGCCTCAGCAAGGAGCAGCCCAGAGCAGTGCAGAGAAAGGCCTGGAATTGCTGCTGCCTCAGGCCATTGTGGCCTTAGAATGAAGCGTGTGTCCCACTTGTCAAAGCTGGAGCCCTGTTTATTGAGCTAGAGAGAGCACAAATGAGAGGTTGAAAAGGGATGAAAATTGGATTAGGGTGGAAAAAGACACCCACAGGAGTGCCCTAAGGAGAGAATGTTTGTCAGGGTTGTTAAAGCAGCACTTTTGGTATCCTTGTGTCAGAGAGCTGGCCTGCCCCTTGAAGAGGAAACTTCAGTGACCCAGTGGCTTTGTTCCTTCTTTACAGTGAAGAAGGAGGAGGAAACTGTGAGAGCCCTGGAATCCATGATGGAGAAGAAATTTGATGAGTTACACAAAAGAATTAGTGGTCTGGGAGGGGATTTACAGAAGTCACAGAGTCCACACAGCATCTGCTTCAGTTCCTGAGAACAGAGCTGGAGAAGGAACTAGGTAAGCAGGGCCATTCCCAAGGTGACTTTCATCTCTCTGAGGGCAAAAGCTGCCCTGCAGCCCAAGCACCCTGTGAGCTGATCCTGTTCAGCTGGTCAAAGGGGATGGGGAGGGACATTCCTCACATGCTAGAGGCCTGGGGAAGCTGACTTTGGTCAAGGGAGGCACCACCACAATCCATCCTGTGACTGAAGTCAGCTTTTCTGGGCCTCTCAGCTTTATAATCCCTGACACTGAAACTCCTCTGTGCTGAAGTGTTCTCTGCAGCTCAGAGGTGCTCAGGGCCCCTCTAGGCTGTCTTGCCTTTGAGGAGAGTGTGTAGGCATGACCTGACAGGTGGTAAATGTATCCAAGTCCTCCTACACACTTACTTTCCTCACAACAGCGTGTTCTCTCCCACAGCCCACGGGTGCTGTCTGGGGAGATGGAGGGAGATGATCCCTGCACTCCATCCTGCCCCCCAGGCCTTTGCCAAGCCCTCAGGAAAGCTCCCAGGCACAAGCTGGGAATGTTGGGGTGTCTGTGCTGTTGGTCCCTTCCGGCTCAGGATATTCCATGATTCTGTGATTCTTTCCAGAGCCCATGTGCCCTTGAACCTTGGGAGGTGGACACTTGAGGGAGGGCAGGACCACAGGAGTGAGAGCCCCAGAGGAAGAGCTTAGGGGAATCTTGGGCTTAGGCCTTGGGCAAGGCCTGGTCCCCATCCACTGGCTCAGGAGTGCCCAGTCTGTCCTGGTGTGGATTCTGTCCTGTCAACAGCAGCTTGCCATGAACAGTGTCCCTTTCCTGGACAAAGCAGCTCAGCACCTGGATCATTCGTACTCCACTGTGCTCTGGGCTTGGGACCTGTTTGGTCATGAAAGGAGATCAGGGACTTCTTGGTCTTTTCTAAGCAGAAAGGCCCCGTGTCACTGCTGGGACAAGGTCTCACCTCTGGGCAGGCAAGGTCACTGTTCCAGTGCTGCTGGTCCTTCCTCACAGGAAGGACAGTGGAGCCTGCCAAGTGTCCCCATGGGTGACTGGTGCAGGAAAGTGGCCTTTGTTCCCTGGGAGCCCCATCTCCTTTTTGGTTTGTGGTCTGGCCATTCCCTTGGTCTCTCTTCCCACCTGAAAAGGAAGGAGAGGCTGAGCCAATCGAACAGGAGCCAAGTGCCCCATGTCTGCAAAACAAAAATATCACACACCCTGATTTACTGCTTCCTTCTGAGGACATGAGAGCAGAACTAGTTAAGAGAACAGGGTGGGGAGGAGGGGAGTGTGAGGGGTGGCCTCAGAGCAGATAGTTGGTGGGAGGGGCTGCTGAAATCTGCCTTTATTTAGAGGAGACACCCTTTCAGGATGTTTCCTCCTAATGTGTCTCGAAACCGAGACAGTTGGTGAACTCTGGATCCCTCTCCAGTGTGGATTTGGGGACACATCTTGAGGAGAATTGAAATTTGGGAATTAACTGTGGACAATGAGCAGCTTTGAAGGCATTGTGAAAGTATTCCAGTGGGGGAGTTTCAGTTGGCACCAGGAGATCCTCAGCAGCTGGGCTGTGGTGGGGAAGATGCATCCCTACAGCAAATGGGAGAAGTGAAGAGTGCTGCAGCTACAGCCCCTCCCATCCTGTGGCAAACCAGAGAGGTCTCCTGCAGGGAAATTCATCTCCTTTACTCCCTATCCCTTTTGCTCTGCCACCAGCAGGCCATCTTCCTTTTCCTCAAGAATTCCTGCCTAGGTTTTGGGTCTGGTTGGAGTTCTTGTTGAACAACCAAGCATCCCAGTGCCTCAGGCCTTGCTGCCTTTGGAGGAGGGCATGGGGCTTCTGGAGGTGTTTCTCCCCTTTGAGAAGCAGTGTGTCACTGCAGGAGAACATCATCCTTTTGCCCAGAGGCCTGGGCTGTGTCTGAGCACAGGGGGGCCCAGCAAGCCTTGGAAAATCTGCTTGTGGCCTGCTTTTCTCTTTGTCCCTGACAGAGTTTAGAAATACAGCTCTGCAAATGTAAGCACAGAGGAGATGATGGAGGTGAGTGCAGCTCTGGAAAACACACCACACCCCCTCAGAGCTGTTTGGAGAAGAACGTGCTCAGGGAAGGGGGGTTTGATGACTTCTTTCACTTCCATGTGCTGCCCAAGGCCCTGCCTGTGCTTGTCAGGAGCCCTCTCAGCTGTGGGCAGCAGGGACTGCTGGTTTGCACTGCCACTGCAGCCCCAGCTCCCACTCCTGCTTTGGCTTCTTGGGCCTCTCAGGAAAGGTGTCTGGAGCTCACCTTGCTCCACGGGGAGGAGCAGCTCCTTCTCCTTTCAGTCTGAGCTGAGCTAGAGGACCTCAGTTGATGCCATTGCACCTTGCTTGAGTCCTGCCAGGGGTTCATCCCCTCTCCTGATGAGGGGTGGAAAGCTGAGCCAAGACACATTTCCTTATCCTTGTGGCAGTGCAGGTCACTCTTCCACTCTAATCCATGTGGAAGCATTATCCTAGACTGGTGCTGTCCTGTTCCTGAGGAGAAACTGCTTAAAGCTTGAAAATCACGTTCAGACTTTGCCAAGGATTTGATCCTGACAGCTGTTGTGGTTCAGCCCCATCCAGCAGCCAAGCTCCACATTTGGGGCCACTCACTGAGTTCCCCACTAGCAAAATCGGGGAGAATTGGAAGGGTGAAAACAGTATCATAAAGTCACCCAAAGACATTGAGAAAACTCACGGGTTGAGGTAAAGACAGTTTAATAGGGAAAGCAAAAGCCAGGTGCACAAGCAAAGAAAAGCAAAATGCCCATTCCCATGGGCTGGGAGGTGCTCAGCACCTCCAGGAGAGCAGGGCCCTATCCCACAGAACCGTGACTTGGGAAGACAAAAACCATCACTCCAAACATCCCCCACTTTCCATACTAAGCATAATGTCACAGGGTCTGGAGCATCCTTTGGGTCAGTTTGGGGTCACCTGTCCCAGCTGTGTCCCCTCCCAACCTCCTGGGCACCCCCAGCCCCAGTATGGCTTAGGAGAAGCAGAAAAGGCCTCGGCTCCGTGTGGCCACTGCTCCACAGTAGCAGAAACATCTCCATTATCATCCTTGTGTTCAGCACAAGTCCCAAACACAGCCCCACACCAGACACTGGGAAGAAGATTAACCCAGCCCAAAGCAGCACACAGGACACAAGCAATCCTGGAACTGCCTCCTCCAAGGGATGGAGGAGACAGTGAGGAGTGGGCCAAGCACAAGGGCCTTGCTGTTCTGCCTCTACAAGGGGCACCGTAACCAGCTGGGCGTGCCCAGGGCCCTGCCCTTGGCTGCAGCACAACCCGCCTGGCTTTTTTATGAGCAACATTTTGCTCTCCTGAGTCCCCCACTGCCCATTTGGCCCTCCCAGGTGAAGGCAGGAGACTGGGGATTGAGGAGGGAAGGCTCTGCTGTGTCCCCCTGTGCAGTGGTTCAGGGCACGAAGAGGAGACACGGCTTTGCTGCAGATCTTGCACAGCCCGGAGCTGCAGGTCATGGCCACGTGTGTCACAGATGGGACAGGAGAGTCCAGGGCTGCAGGACCAGCCTGTGGGGGCTGCAGGGGGAGAAGAGGGTCAGATTTGGTGCAGCCTGTGCACATCCTTGGGATGAAAGGGACACTGATCAGAGCCTGGTTGCAAGGGAATTATTGCACAACACAGATGAACAGAGAGCAAAGGTGGGGTGAGAAACAGGGTGCAGTGTTCAAACAGTTGCCATCGAAACCTGAAAGCACTGTGGGAGCTTTCACCAGCTTTTCACTGTGGGCCTTGACTTCAATCTCTTCAGCTACTCCAGAGATGTCCCATCTGATGCTGATCTTCTTTGGAGGTTTTGGAGCACGTCCTCATGTGTTGCTATATTGCACCTCCTTTATCTCAGCTTGTTCTAGTATTTGATCACCCCTATTGTAAAAAGCTACAAAAACAAAATTTCCACACATTTAATGGAAATTTCTTGGGTCGCAGCTTGTGCCTGTTGCGTTTTGTCCAATCAAGGTACATCTCCAAGAAGGTGTCAAATGGAGAGAGAGGCGTAGCAAGGCCAATGAGCCCCAAACTGGTCCCTGATTCTTACAGACATTGTTACCTTGGCATGTGGTGGAGTTCCCATCCTTGGAGATGTTCAAAAACTTCTGGATGAGGTTCTGGCCAAGCAGCTCCAGGTGTTGCTGCTTGAGCTGGGGGGTTAGACCAGATGATCTCTGGAGAACCCTTCCAACCTCCACTCGTCTCTGTTTCTGTGATTCTGTACAGGGCATGAGACATCAGAAAAGTTTCAGAATCTCCAAAGTCAAATGTGGCTGTATCTGTGTGTGTTTAATTTTCACTTCCTCCTGGCTGTTTAATCTTTTGCAGGCGTGATAGAAGTTGCATAAGAAGAGAAGTGGTGTGATACAGAGGCACAACTTCCCACTGGGTGAAGTATTAATCACTGAGCAAAATGGAAATCTGGAAGCAATTCATAAGGTTTTGGGGAAATCATTGTAATACATCACTTCGTTTCCTAATTCCTAAACGCTGTTCCTTGTCATCTCCTCAATCAGAGCTTGGCCTCCTGGGCATAGGGAGCAACGATGGCTTTGTTTGTGCCCTGCTGTGCTCATTAGAACCCAGAGACTCAGAAAGCAGTTTCGCACCAGAAGCAGCCCAGCAAGGCACTGTGGGAAGCTCTCAGTGCTATAGAACTTGAGGTTAATAATAAGGTCGAGTGCCTGTGGGTAGGAATCCGGGGGAAGGCGAGCAAAGCCAACATCTTAAGGAAGTCTTACAGAACACCCAACCAGGATGAAGAGGTGGATGAGTTATTCTATAAGCAGCTGGAGGATGTTTCAAGATCACAAGCCCTTGTCCTTGTAGGAGACTTCAACCTGCCAGATGTCTGCTGGGAACTCAACACAGCAGAGGAGAGGCAGTCCAGGAGGTTCTTGGAGTGTATGGAGGAAAGCTTCTTGTCACAGCGGGTGAGCGAGCCTACCAGGGGAGGGACTATGCTAGACCTGCTGTTTGCAAACAGAGATGGGCTGGTGGGAGATGGGATGGTCAGAAGCTGTCTGGGGCACAGCGACCATGAAATAATAGAGTTTTCAATATTCTGTGAAAGAAGGAGGGAGGGGCATCAACAAAATTTCTACACTGGGCTTACCAAGAGCAGTTTCGGCGTATTCAGGATGCTGATTTGGAGAGTATTGAATCAGACACAGATTTTTGTAAGGGAAACAGCCTTTCAAAACAAAGGGGTCCAGGGAGGATTGATGTACTTCAAGAAAGAAATTTTGAAGGTGCAGGAGTAGCCTATCCCTATGTGCCGAAAGATGAGCAGGCAAGGAACACAACTGACCTGCATGGGCAAGGAGCTTTTGAAGTAACTCAGGGAAAAAAAGAATGCATCACCTTTGGAAAGAGGAGTAGACAACTCAGGAAGTGTTTAAGGATGTTGTTAGGTCATGCAGAAAGAAAATTAGAGGCATGAAAGCTCAATTAGAACTTAATCTGGCCATTTCTGTGAGGGTTAATAATAAATATTTTTATAAGTACATTACTGGCAAAAGGAAGGGCAAGGACAACCTCCATTCTTTATTGGATGCAGGGGGAATACGGTCACTAAAGATGAGGAAAAGGCTGAGGTGCTCAATACCTTCTTTGCCTCGGTTTTCAACAGAAAGGTCATCCTCAGGTACTGGTCGACAGCCAATTGAACCTGAACCAGCAGTGTGCCCTGGTGGCCAAGAAGACCAACAGCATCCTGGCCTGTGTCAGGAACAGTGTGGCCAGCAGGACCAGGGAGGTCATTCTCCCCCTGGACTCAGCACTGGTGAGGCCACACCTTGAGTGCTGTGTCCAGTTCTGGGCCCCTCAGGTTAGGAAGGACGTTGAGACGCTTGAGCGCATTCAGAGGAGGGCAACAAGGCTGCTGAGGGGCTTGGAGCACAAGCCTTATGAGGAACGGCTTAGGGAGCTGGGGTTATTTAGCCTGGAGAAAAGGAGACTCAGAGGTGACCTTATCACTCTCTAGAACTCCCTGAAGGGTGGCTGTATCCAGGTAGGGGTTGGCCTCTTTCCCCCGGCAACAACTGACAGGAGGACACAGCCCCCCCTGTGATGTCACAGCAAACTCTGTTACATCACAAAGCCTCCTTTTGGTGTCATACAGCTGCCCTGTGATGTCACACATTCCTCTCTGTGATGCTGTAGCTGCTCAATGACCTTACACAAAACACTCTGTGATGTCATAGCCCCATCTGTGACCTCACACATCCCGCTCTGTGATGTCACACAGCCCCTTTCTGACATCACAGCTGCTCTGGGGCTCTCTGACACAGCCACAGAGGTTCTGCTATGACCCAGCCCCCTCTGGGACATCGCACAGCCCCTGCTAGTGCTGAGCCCCTGTGAGCTCTGTCTGTGCCCTGCTCGTGTCCCTGAGCTGCCCTGGCAGTGCCCCAGCCCTGCTGGGCTGTGCACAGGAGCTGCTCCTGGCCAGAGCTGTCTCTCTGCAGGGCTGCCCTTGCCAGGAGCTGCCTCTGTGCCAGGAGCCCGGCCCAGCTCAGCAGCACAGACACAGCACAAGGGATTTTAATGACCCTCTCAGGGCTTTGGGGCTGTTTGCATGAGACTCAGTCCCTCAGAGTGCTCAAAAAACTTCTCAAGAACTCAAAGTGAAACACCATCTCCTCTTGGCCTCACGGCAGGGCCAGCAGCCATGCCCAAAGCTGGCTCTGTCAGGGCCTTTCAGCTGCTGCCCATCCCTGTGCCCTCTGCAGCCCAGGCTGTCCTACGGTGTCCCTGCCCTGCCCCTCTGTCCCTGCAGGCCATCGTCATCCCCTGGCTGCCCCACCTCGCTGGCCCCTTCCTTTGCTGGCAGCTCTGTGTCCTGCCTGCCTCTGCCTGGCCACACAAAGCCTTGGGCTGCTCCAGACTCCTTCTGGGGGCCATGTTACACCCCAGATTCCTTTCTCCTGGTGTCCAGTCTGGGCCACCCCAGCTGCACTTTGCAATAATTTTTTTCTTCTCTGGCTGTTTTCTGCTATGTCAGAAGGATCCACCATCTCTGAAACCACCCTTCAATCCCTCCCAGGGCTCTCCTCTACTGTCCTCAGTCTCCACTCCACTGACAGCAGAGCTCCTTTGCCCCTATATAGTGGTCAATGCTTGAGGCCAAGAGCACCTGGACAAGAGGAATGGTTCTTTTCCATAGGAAGAAAACCACAGAACCCCAGGATTGAAAGATGAAAGGCCAGCAAGATCTGTTTGTCTTGGCAGTTTTGTTTACGAGCAGTCCTGGGATAGGTGGAATTTTTGAGGCCAAATCCCAATTTTGGCCATGGGCACCTGGAGGAGAAGGATGGTTCTTGTCCACAGGAAGAAAAGCACAGCCCCAGTGCTTCAAAGGCAGCTGAGAGCTGGCCTTCGGGAAGCCAAGGGAAGGCAGACTTGTCAGTCCTGGCAGATTTTGTCTAGGAGTTTTCCTTGGATATACAGAATTTTGGAGGTGGATTCCCAGTTTTGGCCATGGATGCCTGAACTTGAAAGATGCTTTTTCCATGGGAAGAAAAGCACAGCCCTCCAATGTTTTGAAGGCAGATGAGAGGTGGTCCCCAAGGGGCCAAGGCCAGCCAGAGCTGTCTGTCCTGGCAAGTTTTATATGGGAACAATCCTTGGATACAATCATATTTGGAGGTAGAATCCCAGTTTCAACTGTGAACCCCTGGAGGAGAAGGACAGTTCTTTGCCACAGGAAGGAAAGCACAGAACTCCAGGCTTTCAGGGGCAGATGAGAAGCAGCCCTCAACAAGCCCAGGTCAGCTGGGGCTGTCAGGCAGCCCCCAGGAGGCCAAGCCAGCCAGACCTGTTCCATGTTCTTGCATCCTTGGGGCCCTGCAGCATCACAATGGCCCCTTGGTTCCATTAGGCCCTGTAGTATCACAACAGATCTTTGTTTCCATGAGGCCCAACAATAAAACCACAATGGTTTCCTTGGCTCCACAGTGGCACAATGGCCCCTTGCTTCTATGAGGCCTTGCAGTGTCAAAATGGTTTCCTTGATTCCATGGGACTGCGCAATGACACAATGGCCCATTGGTTCCACTGGCCCCTTGCTTCCATGGGGACCCATGGTGTCACAGTGGCCCCTTGCTTCCATGACACCTTGCAGTGTCACAGTGGCCCCTTGCTTCCATGACACCTTGCAGTGTCACAGTCATTTCCTTGGTTCTATGAGGTCCTGTGGTGTCACAATGGCCCCTTGCTTCCATGGGGACTCAGAGTGTCAGAATGGCCTCATTGGTTCCATGAGGCCCTGCAGAGCCCCTTGATTCAATCAAGTCTCAAACTGTCATAATGGTCTCCAGGATTCCATGAGGCCCCACAGTGTCAGAATGGTCTCTTTTGGTCCCGCAGTATCACAATGGCACCTTGGTTCCATGAACCCCAGAATTACAGAATGGCCCCTTGATTCCATTGGGCTCCTCACTGTTACACGAGTTCTTAGTTCCATGGAGCCCCGCAGTGTCACAGTGGTCTCCTTGGTTCCATGGTGCCACTCAGTGTCACAATGGCCCCTTGCTTCCATGATGCCCTGTGATGTCACAATGGTCTAATTGGTGCCACGAGGCCCTGCAGTTCCACAATGGCCCTTTGGTGTCACAAGGCCTTGAAGTGTCATATTAGCCTCAGTGGGTTCCCCCGCTGGTTCACCATGGCCTCCTTGGTTTCATGATGCCCCGTAGTGTAACCATGGTCTCCTTGGTTCCACAAAGTCAGAATGGCGCTGTGGTCTCATGGAGCCCACAGTGTCACTATGATCCCCTTGATTCCATGAGGCCCTGCCGTGCTACAATGACCCCTTGGTTATACGAGGCCCTTCAGTATCACAATGGCCCCTCGGTTCCAGTGCGTCCCAAAGTGCCATAATGGTCTCCATGGTTCCATAAGGCCCCACAATGTCACAATGGACTTTTGGTCCCAGGAGCTTTTGTACTGCCAACAACAATCTCCTTGGTTCCGCAGTGTCACAACGGACCCTTGGTTCCATGAGGTTCAGTAGCGTAACATGGATGCCTTGAGTCCATGAGCTTCTTTAGTCTCACAATGGACTCCTTGGTTCTGCAGCCCTGCCCTGTAACAACGGACCCATGGTTGCATGGGGTTCCACAGTGTCACCATGGTCTCTTTGGTTCCACAAGGCCTTGCTGTGCCACAATGGCCCCTTGGCTCCATGAGGTTCCCTACTGTCAACAATGATCTCCTTGGGTCCACAGTGTCGTAATTGACCCTTGGTTCCATGAAGTGCCTGGCCTCCCACAGCCCCTCACAGCTCCTTATGACTCCTCACAGCCCCACATGGCCCCTCACAACTCATGGTCCCTCACAACTCATGGCCCCTCATGACCCTTCACAGCCCCTAACAAACCTTCCAGGCCCCTCACAGCTGTAGCTGCTGTGGATGTGTCCTTGGAGACCCCAGGGGGAGATGACTTAGAAAAGGAGAAAGATCACTGGTGGAGAACGTTCCAAGGAGATAGGAAACCCCTGGAAAGTGAAGTGACCATGGTTTAACCCAGGACAAACCAGAGCAGCCACTGCTGGTGTCCATCATCTCCTCCCTCCCCCCAAGAGCCTTTGTACTATCCCATGTTATCTCCTGGGCCCCTTTCCTTCCCCATCCCATAGGACCAAGTAACCCTGGACCTTCCCTATCCTCCCGCAGACCCCCTGGTGATTGGTGGTATGAGATAACTCTTAAGTCTGGGTCTGAGGGCCCCTCACTCTCTTGGATTCCTGCCTCCCCTCTGTGTTGAGCTTCCTGCAATAAAGCCACTCAGAATTACAGGCACACCAAGGGCCCTCTCGTTATTCTCTTCAGCTGATAGCCAGCCGGACTCGGTTCCTGCACCACCAACGCAGGCCGGAGTTTCTCTGGCTAAGTGTCTAGAAGACGCTGCCAGAGTGCCCTGGGGACAGGGGCACTCCTGGAAATACAGCCAGCTGGAATCTGTCGTACTTCGCCTGGCAGGACAGAGGAACCAGCGAGTTATACAGAGCCCCTCATTACCCCTCACAGCCCCTCACAGCCCCTCACGGCCCCTCATTACCCCTCACAGCCCCTCATTACCCCTCACAGCCCCTCACAGCCCCTCATTACCCCTCACAGCCCCTCACGGCCCCCTCACGGCCCCTCACGGCCCCTCACGGCCCCTCACAGCCCCTCACAGCCCCTCACGGCCCCTCATTACCCCTCATGGCCCCTCATAGCCCCTCACATTTCATGGCCCCTCATTGCCCTTCACAGCTCCTCACAGCCCCAGGCGTGGGGCTCCCCCCGAAGGAGAAGGGTCAGGCCCTGCTTGTTCTCCTTTTATTTCAGTCACTTCACAGCGATGAGTAAAGAAAGGCTGAAATGGAGCCTTTGCCCAGCGTTTCCCTCTGGGTTCATTTCGGGACCGAAGCTCTGTGCTGGCGCTGGCCCGAGCGCCAACATCCCTGCAGCCCCGAGCGAGGCCTTTGCTGTCCCCCCGTGCCCATTCCCTGTCCCCGAGTCCCGCCCGGCTCTGGCAGGAGCAGGAGCCGCAGCGCCGTGGGCGCCGGCCCGGCCCAGCTGGGGCTCCCGGGCAGCAGCAGCAGCAGCAGCAGCAGGAACAGCAGGAACAGGAACAGCAGCAGCAGGAACAGCAGCAGCAGCAGCAGCAGCAGGAACAGCAGCAGGAACAGCAGCAGCAGCAGCAGGAACAGCAGCAGCAGGAACAGCAGCAGCAGCAGCAGGAACAGCAGGAACAGCAGCAGCAGGAACAGCAGCAGCAGCAGCAGGAACAGCAGGAACAGCAGCAGCAGGAACAGCAGCAGCAGCAGCAGGAACAGCAGCAGGAACAGCAGCAGGAACAGCAGCAGCAGGAACAGGAACAGGAACAGCAGGAACAGGAACAGCAGCAGCAGGAACAGCAGCAGCAGCAGCGCCGGCCCCTTCCCACCTGCTCCTGCCTCAGCTTCCCAAGGGCTTTGTCCAGGGCAATTCTGGAGTGGAGCAACAATCACCCAGCAACAGCCCCGATTCCTCAGGGCCCGGCTCTGCTGCCCTGAGCCAGCCTTCAGAGAAAGGATCGGGTTCCAGCGCTGGTTTCAGCACTGTTTAACTCACCCTGAGCTGACAGCAGGAGGCTCTTGGTGCCTTTGCCTCGGCAATTGTAGATCATGGCTGCTCTTGCCCCTGTTCTGCTTGCCACTTGAATTGTATCCATAAAACTGCAATTGCCTCTTTCAATCACTGCTACCCACAGTGCTTTCGTGACGGGGAATTCAGGCTTTTTGTTGCAGGCATCATCATTAGCAGATCTTAAAATGCTCACAAGTCCCTGAGCACAAAGTCGAGGAGCATTAAAGCCACACAGGCCACATTTGCAGCACTCAAACACAGCCCTGGTGCTGGTGCTGCTGAAATAAAACCAACTTCCAGAGGCCGTGACAGCAATTGCCTCTGGAGTGTCAAATCAAAGGAAAAAATCCCCCAGGAGAAAGAAAAACCACAACTTCTTGACTCGCTTCATTGCTTCTTCCCAGCAGCAGAAAATGGGCATGCCCAGGGGTATTTGCAGCTGCTGCTGGTCCCAGCTGGAGCCCAGCCTCTGCCCAGTCCCAGCGTGAGCCTGAGCCCAGCCCGGGCAGCTCCCGCAGTGTCGCAGCTCAGCGCACGCAGGGCCAGGCCCAGAGCCCCGGGCACGGCCGCCGAGTGCGGGGCAGTGCTGCAGAGGGAATGTCCTGGGCCCAAACCTCCTGCTCCTGCCACACACTGCCCAGCGCTCTGCCCCTCCTCCTCTCCCAGCACAGCACCAATTCCAGCTCGCAGGAGGCTTCCCCACACAGGCCTCAGGCTCCTGTTTCACCCCAAGAGTCCCTGCACAGGAACAGGGCACCTTGCAGGCACCTCCACAAGCTCACAGTTCTCATTTCATGAGGAATCTGGGATGCAAAAGGCCTTCTTGGGAAGGACAAAACCCGAGGGAATGGATTAGAAATTATTAGAAAAAATTACCCTTCTAACAGACAGCGTTCACCAAGTCATTCTCTGCATTTCTCCTTCTCACATTCTTTCAGTCATCTACTGAGAGCTCCAGCTTGTTCCGGTGCTTCTCATCAACTGATTGTACTCCTGATTTATAGCAATGCATGAGATGGAGAATGATCTCAACTGAACACAGCAACAAAGTGCCTCTGTCAGCCCATGTGCATGCTCTAGATGACTTTCAAGATGTCCTTGGGGATGTTGGAATGATGATCACAGAACTCCCCATTTCTGGCTCCAGACTCTGGAGATTCTTTCTCTGCATTCAGTCAGGGTTGCATTCCCTAACAATTCCTGGTACCTCCTCCTGTTTTCTTAGGGTACAAGAGTAAGAATGAAAACCTCACCAATGGCAAAACTCCCCAGTTCACCAGGAAAATAAAGGACAAATCCTCAAATTCTCAAAACCTTTGTCCTGCTTTGCTGCAAGAGTCATGATGCACACACGGTTTGGAAAGCCAAAGAAGCTGCAGTTGGTGGCACATCTTGTGAGCAAGAGAGCTCCACCTCATTCTCCAGAAATGTTCTGGAAAAGAGCAAATATCCCTGGGGAGAAGATTCTTGGAAAAGCAAAACAGCTTTCCAGAAATGAAATGAAAATGGAAAGAAACAAGCCAAGATGTTCACAGACACTACGAATTCCTTTCCTTAGATGCTCCCCTTTTCTGTGTTGCACTGGTTCTACATCACAGTCATTCCAAACTGATTTTCCCTCAAAGACCTAGGACTGAGCAAGTTTTCCACACTCCACAGTATCATTAGCTCCACGCTTTGCCTTCTCCCTGTTTTGCTTTGAAAGCAATGCTGGAGACACCAGAAAGCTGCAAATGCAAGATTTGAGAGCCCAGCACTTTGGTCGGCTATGGGTTCTAGGGACAGGGCATGTGCTCCCATAGTGCTTCCCCCTCAGCAGGGACAATCCCCAGCAGCAACAAAGGTCATTCCGAGGACATGGTGCAGGGGTCAAGACTCCATCTCTTGGCTTCACACAGCAAAGTGAACCTGTTCTGACAGACTCAGGATCCAAACTAGTTGGGTTTTCTAGCTGTGCCAATGAACAGCAGGAGAAATAAAGCAGCCAGCAGTTTGTTTGTAGAAAGGGCCTTTGCTGCAGGCTGAAAGTGCTGCATTGGCAGGGAGGAGGCAGACAGCTGAGAGCTGAGCTGCTCTATTGCACTGGCAGTCAAACTCGGCAAAACCAGTGGTTTCATTATTTGATTTTAATCCTCCTACCGGCAGTCTCCGAATTTCACCTGGAACCGGACAAGAAAATAGGAACAGCCCTGGGGACGAGGGCACCGGGCCGGGCACGGCCCCGCCGCAGCCGCTGCCCACCCCGAGCGGCCGGGGAGCAGCGCTGCCCCGCAGGGGCTACATTTCTCCCTCCTCACGTTGTGCCCAGCCCTCCCGCGGGGCTGCCTCTGCCTGCCGCTGCCTGGCTCCTCGTTCAGCGCTTTCCTCTGCTCCAGGGGAAAGGCCGGACCGCGCTGGCTTTGCCTGTGAGCAAGAGACCGCAGCGCGGGGCGAGCGGGCGGGATGGGGCCCGGGGCAGGCGAGCACGAGGGGCAAGGGGCAAGATTGCCGGGAAGAAAAGTTACAATCGAGTGAAGATGAAGCAAAACGAGACGGTGCTTATGGCGTGGCTGCGGGAGGAAGAGATGCTCCGTGACTCCGGTTCGGCCCCGGAGCGGAGCGGCCCGTGCTGCCCCGGGGTGCGCGGGCTCGGCCCTGGGGCGCGCGGGGGGAACGGAGAACGGACACGCGGGGAACGGACACACGGACACGCGGACAAACGCTCCCGGCGCTTCAGCGGCAGCAGCGGCAGCAGCGGCAGCAGAGCAGCGACTCGACAGACACTCTGCGTCCCTCCTCTTCTTCCTCCTCTCCCTCTCCCAGTACCCCGTACCCCCTCCCGGTCTCCCTTCTGTGGTCCATCTCGCCCTTCCCCGTCTCCCTCTCCCCCTGCCTGGCCGGGCCATGCCCCCGGCCCGCCCCCGGCCCCGGGCGGGGCTGCCCTGTCCCCGTCCCCGCCCCCGGGCGTCCCGCCGCGGTCTCGCCTCCGCCCGGCTCTCGCTGTGCTGGCGGTGGCGCTGCTGGGCGGGCATCAGTGCCTGGGGCTGGGGCGGCATCACCGCCCTTTGGCTCCGCCTGTCCCGAGCCCGGCCTCGGCCCCGGCCCCGGCCCCGGCCCCGGCCCCGGTCCCGGCTCCTCCCGGGGCCCGCGGAGGACACACGCGGCCCGGCCGCTCCCGCCGCCTCCGCTGCGGCTTCCCCGGCCCCGGCTCCCCCGCTCGGCAGCGCGGCCGCCGGCCCCGAGCCGCCGCTGCCCCGTTCCAAAGAGCGAACGCGTGGGGATGCCCGGCCCGGGGCGGTTGAGGGGCGCTCGGGGGCCGGCGCTGGCCCCGGGCCGAGCGCTGACAGCCGCGTCTCGCCCGCAGGGAAGGCGCGGCGCGGCCTGAAGGAGCAGTACCGGGTGGGTTCGCTGCTGGGGCGCGGCGGCTTCGGCAGCGTCTTCGCGGCCACGCGGCTCTCGGACGGCGCCCCGGTGAGTGGCGGGGCCGGCGGCGGGCGCAGGAGGAGGAGGGCGCAGGAGAAGGAGGATGGGGCTGGGCAGGGCCGGCGGCGAGCTCAACCCTCTGCTCCCCTTGGCTTGCAGGTGGCCGTCAAAAGGGTGCCACGGAACTGCATCCGGCACTGGGGCGAGCTGGTGAGTGAGCGGGTGGCCAGCGGCAGAAGCCGGGCCGTGCCGGGCGGCCGGGAGCCGGCGCCCGGCAGGGTGGGAGCCGCCGGGACGCCTGCAGGGAGAGCGGGCGTGGGGCCAGCGGAGGGCGCAGAGCATCCCGGGCTGGGTGAGGGCTTCCCATGGCATGACGGTATCCTGGTCGTCCCGCAGCCCGACGGCACCAGCGCACCGTTGGAGATCGTGCTGCTGGACAGGGTGTCCACTGGCTTCCCTGGTGTGGTCCAGCTGCTGGAGTGGCTTGAGCTCCCCAACGACGTGCTGATGGTGATGGAGCGCCCGGAGCGGTGTCAGGGCCTGCAGCGTTTCATTCGGGCCCGGGGGTTCCTGTCCGAGGAGGTGGCGCGGGGGCTGTTCCGCCAGGTGCTGGAGGCCGTGCGGCACTGCACCAGCTGCGGGGTCCTGCACAGGGACATCAAACCCCAGAACATCCTACTCGACCTGGCCACCAGACAGGCAAAACTGATCGACTTTGGCTGTTGCACCTACCTGCAAGACACAGCCTACACTCAATTTGCAGGTGAGCCCACGCACCCAGCATCTCATGGCCCAAAATCTCACAGCCCAAGCTGGGTGTGGCAGCGGGGATTCTCCCTTTTGCTGCCAGTCATGGCACTGAGTCTTCAGCCCAGTTGCGTTTGAGCAGGGCTGTGTGGGGGGCAGCTTCCAGCCCTGCTGGCAGCCTTTGCCAGCCACTCTGCCCAGGACTGGGGCTGGGGCTGGGGCAGCCAGGCCGACAAAAGCACCCGTGGGTGGGGGTATCAGAGAGGGGGAGGCCAGAAGCTGTGCCCCAGGTGGTTTGGTGAGCAGGTGAGCAAGGGCTTGGACTGCTCTGCTTGCCTTGTTTGCCTTGGCTGTTTTGGGGCAATGCAGGCAGGGAGGATGAAGGCATGGCTTTTCCCCAGCACTGAGTGGGTTTTTCCTCTGCATGTCATGGTCGGGCCCTGCCAGGGCTTCCTCTGCCCTCTTCCCAGATCTGTGGCTTCTTTTACGACCTCAAGTCTGCACCCAAGTGCCAGGTGATGGCCAGAGGGCAGCGGATCACACCGTGTGCCACTGGTGCAGCCCCCGCATGCCCAGGGATGCTGGGGTGAGACTCTGGGAGCAGCAGCATCCCCCTGATGAGCTCCATCTGGATTCCATAGGAACACCGTCCTACAGCCCCCCAGAATGGACCCACTTTGGCTGGTACTATGGCCAGGCAGCCACGGTCTGGTCCCTGGGCATCCTGCTGCACCAGATGGTCTGCGGGGAGCACCCTTTCAGGAAGGGCCAGAAGATCAGCTGGGACCATCAGCTCTCACTGCCACAACGACTCTCTCAAGGTGGATCCTCATCTCTGGGCACGGGGGGAATGCCAGTGTTGGGAGACAGCAGCGGGCTCGTGAGCATCCTGCTCTGGCAGCTGCTGAGGAGGGGGCACATGTCCTGCTCTCCTGCTCTCCTCCAAAACAAGGAACTGATGGGAAAGTTTAGGCCCAGCTCTGGGCACACCCAGCATGGCCTGGGCATGGCAATAGTGGGGCAAAGCGGGCAGGAGCCCTCTCCAATTGACCGGCGGTTTGTGGTTTCTCTCCTCAGAGTGCCAAGATCTGATCAGGCGGTGTTTATCCATGCTCGATGTGGACAGGCCCTCATTGGAAGCCCTGTTCTCTGATCCTTGGCTGCAGGATATTCATCTGCCATAGAAGAAGGGAGAGAGCCACAGGCACCCTTTGATCCAGGGACCTGGTAAGTCACAGCTCCACACAAGGCTTGGCAATCAGAGGCAAAGAAACGCAGACTTTTTTGTCCTGCCTGGATCACTGCCACGGGTCATCAGATGGGAACAGGCAGCCCTTGTGCTGGAGCTGAGCTGCTCTGCCCAGCACTGGTGGCTGCCATCCAAGCTGGTTGTGCTTGTCCTGGTTCACTGACAGCTGGGGCCCTGGGCAGAGCCCTGACAGCCTGGTCTCATCCCCAGGGAAGAAGGAGTCCCTGCAGAAGCTGTGCCAGGTGGGGCTGCTGCTGGAGACATCGAGGATGACATCAAGGATGACAGCCTCTTCCTCGACGTGGCCACCAGAGAGCTGAAAATGATGGGCTTTGATTCTGGCACCTTCTTCAAAGGCAGGCTCCACAGTGAATTTGCAGATGAGCCCACAGCCAGGGGGATGCTCCCACATTTGGGCATTGCACGGCCTTGGGCTGCTCCACTCCCCTTGTTTGCTTTGGGATCACTGTTACTTTTGGGGGACAGTGCAGGGGGGAAGGGAGAAAGCGTGGGCCTCCCTCACCCGTGGGTGGGTTTTTCCCCTGCATGTAGGGCTTGGGCCTTCCTCAAGCCCCTGACAGAGATCAGAGTTTTTACCTTTTCTCTTGTTTTCCTTTTTTGTCTGTAATCTATTTTCAATAATTTGTTGTTTGTTTTTCTAAAGGAAGCGTTCTAGGTGGTGTCCAGTGTGGATTGGGAAGTGCTCGGGAGCAGCTGCGGCGTGGATGGGACGTGCCCTTGGAGAAGGCTGAGGACATCGTTTGGGAGCAGCTTTTCTCCCGGTGGCGGATGGCATGAGGTGGGTCCCCGTGTGCTTGGCACGGGTGGGAGAAGGGCTTTTGGGAGATGCCAGCGAGCACAGGAGCATCCTGCTCTGGGCAGCTGCTGAGGAGGGGGATCTGCCATGGCTGGCTGCAGGCTGGGCACATGTCCTGCCCTCCTGCTCTGCTCCCAAGGGCAGCAGTGCTGGGGAGGTTTGGGCCCAGCTCTGGGCATGGCCAGCATGGCCTGGGCACCGTGGGCACTTGGGACAAGGGGGACAGGAGCCTTCAGCTGACGGGTGCTCTCTGGTTTCTCTCCTCCCAGCCGGGCTCTGTAGATGCTGAGGCTGCTCTGGGCTCTGCCAGGGCTCTGCTGGGCTCAGCCCCGGGCACGGCTGGGCCCGCTCTGCCCTCACATGGCTCTGACAGCTTTGCATCAGACGAGCCCGTTCCGAGCACACCGACTGAGCTTTCTGCTGCTGCAGGTGAGTGAGACTCTCCTGCAGGCCAGGAGATTGCAGTCAGGGACACACATCCAAATGGCAAGAACCCAAACTCTCCACAGTCTCAGCTGAACCCCTGGATCTCCACAGGATGTTTGTCTGTCCCACTCTTCCTTCTTTTTTGGCTGGAATTGTGCAATTGCACTTTCTTCCTTCTCTGGAAGTGCCACAATTGGGCAAAAGCTGGTGAGTGGGCCGTGCTCCTGAGGCAGTGCAGCCTGGAGCTGATGGATGAAGAATTGCCCTTCTGCTCTTGCAAAGCAGAGCAAAACGCCCTAAGGGGGACTTTGTGTTTTTAAGAAACCCCTGACAATTTCCAAGGGAATGTGCAGCTCATTCACGGGGTGAGAAGAAAAGGAATCTTCTCAAAGAGGTGGGGTGTGACAGAGTTGAGATTCCCAGTCCTGCCAGGAGCTGGCAGGGCACAAAGGCGCCCTCAAGCCCAGCCCTGCACAGCAGCAGTGTCTCAGGGGTGCTGTGAGAGGTGACAGTGTCATTCAGAGCTGCTCTGCAGCCCTCAGCTCTCCTCACTGCTGTGCTCCCACTGCCTTTTCCTTGTCCCTCCAGCAGGATGAGCTCTGGGACTGCCCTCCATCACCTGATCCGGGCCAGCTCCACAGTCCTGGGCAGCAGCCACCAAGCTCAGGGGGAACAGAGAGCACAGCAAGAGGGACAAAGCCAGGCAAGTGCAGAGACTGGAGAGAAGGAGAGCTGGGAGCAGGAACAGCTGCTTCATTGCACTCTTGGAGAAAGCTCTTGGCTGTTTCAAAGCGCTGCAAGGCGTGAAGGGCACAGTGAGGCCACACCAAACAATGCTCCTGTTTCCACCCCCTCCCCTCCCAGTGTCCCAGAAGGAATTGGATGAACTGTATTCTTCTCTCCAAGTCGTCTCATTCAGCATGAGCAGCTCAGCTCCAGGGGCTGAAGGAGCTGAAGCCTCAGGCCACAGGAGCCAAGCAAGAGGAAACTTTTTTGCCATACTAGTGCTGCAGAAATGGATCTGACTGAATGCAGCAGATGGAATCATGGAATCATGGAATCCTTTCTGTTGGAAAAGACCTCTGAGCTCATCCAGTCCAGCTGTTCAGCCAGCGGTGTCAAGCCCACCACTAAACTACGTCCCTGAAGTGCCAAGGCCTGGACAAGAGGCATGACTGAGGCCTGAACAGCAGGCCCTGAGCCAAAGGTGGCCTCTGGATGAGCCTTCCAGCCAAAGGTTATCTTTGTATCTGCTCATTACCAAAATATGCATGGTCATTAGTGCTGTGATAGATGTATCCACTCATGAGTCAAACATGGATTGACCTTTCTGTATTTAGAAGCTGGACAAGGCCATGAAATCCAACATCTGGCCTTGTTTGGGGCTGAATGGTCAGAGTCAACTCCTTGGTTCCTCCTTGGGCCCTGGCCAGGCTTTGGGAGGAACCAAACAGGAGAATGAAAGCAGATCTTCCTTCAGTTGGTGTCTGTGTCTTTGGTGCTGACCCTGCCCACTGGTAAAACAGAATTGGCATAGTCTGGCCAGATGACAACAAAATGTCACTTTTTAAATCCAAATGTAAGGAATCAGCCCCGTCAGGAATGCCCAGATGGGAAGGCCTTTCCTAGAGTTGGCTGGCTCTGGAGTGGGCTGAGGTCGGAGCATCGTGTGAGCAATGGGGCATTTGGTGAAAAGAAGCTGAACTGCTGCATGTCTTCAAATTCATCCAAAAACTGCACATGGGAAAAGGAAAGGACTTGTGGGCTGGGGAGGATGAGGATGGATTTTGTTACCAGCACCTTGGAAACAGCACCAACAGAAGGAACAATTGTTGTGGGAATGTTTCCACATGGAGTGACAGAAAAGGTTTTTAATCTGGAGTTTGAATTTCTTTGTGCAAGTGAAATAATAATAATGCAATATGATATATATATATACACATACATATATATGTATGTATGTATGTATCTATAAAATGGAATCAAATAATTTTTTGGATATAAATGTTAAAAATTATAATAATGTGAAATAATGCTGCCAATACTCGTGTTAGCTTTGGCGGCTCAGGGATGTAACACTAAATACCCTACAGAAAATGCTTGGCCAGGACCCGAAAGTCAGTGGTAAATTTTGTGAGATTGTGTACAATGTAGAAAGGAGGAAGGGATGGAATTGACTGTTTTTACAGGGTTTGCTGACACTGTGATGCAGAATGCTTTGTCCATTAATGTGAGAAATGATCAGGACTGCTGGGTTTTCCATAGACCAGACTACCCACAAGCTGCAGGATTGGTTAAAGGAATGAAGGGGTTGTTAAAAGAGCAGTTGAAAAAATGAGGAGAAAGGAACCTGTCCCCATGGAGAACCCATCTCACAGATGTGCTCCACACCCTTAACAAGGGGCCCACTGGGGGAATGCAACGCCCTGGGTGTGCAGGGCTGCAGCCAATTTGCAAATACAGCCATGGACAGGGAGACTTGGACTTGCTGGGAAATTGTTCTGGGTGCAATGGCCCCTGACAGGGCCACCCCAGAGGCTGCAGGGCTGGGCCTTGATGCATTACAATTAATTAGGATAAATCAGAAGCAAAAGAGAGTTATCAATACTGGAACAGGAATTCAGATTCCTCCAGGACACTTTGATTTGCCAACTGCACACTTTGTGCTTGGCCTTGCAAAGTGTTCATGTCTTGGGAGGAGGAAGTGATGCAGATTATCAAGGAGAAATTAAAGTAATCCTGTTAAATGATAGTGAACAAGATTTGATTATTCAATCCCATGGCAGGGTAGCACAATTATTGAAATTGCAGTTTTAAAAACAATTGTGAAGAAAGGAGATGCACCTCAAATCACCACTGTTGGTGGAGATAAAGGGTTTGGATCCAGCAGTCCTAATAATGGAGCCAAAGTGTGGGTGCAGAGGCCAAAGGGCCCTCCCGAGCCAGGTGGAGGAACAGCTCTGGGGAAAGACAGCACTGTCTGAATCCTGAAACCTGGGCAGGAACAATGGGAATGTGTCCCTGCAGCCAAGTGTTCTATGGCAGAACGAGTGGATGCTATGGGATATTGTTTTACAGATCCTGCCAGACCAAATCACCCTGTTTGCCCCCACGGTGCCTTTGGAAAATGCTCTGATCCAGGGGACTCCATGGGCAGGCTGATGTGACCCTGAGGGACTTCCACACGAATTCCAAGGCGGAGCCAGGTGCCCCTCAGGGACTGGGACCCGGCACCTCTGCAGCCAAAGGGGAAAGGACCCCACCAAGCCTTGTTAGCCACAGACACCGCGGTAAAGCTGAACAGCAAAGGACCTTGGGGGCATTATTCTGGAATTGAAAAGGTGACAGCTCCATGGACAGCAGAATTATTGTTCCTACCCTGAATGAGATGGAGGAAAAAGAATGAATTCCCGTGTCACTAAAGTACTGCTGATGTCTGTAAGTTGTACCTTGAGAGTCAACCAGAATCTTTGTTCACCAAAGGCACCTCTAGAGTTTCACCAAGGGATTAGACATGAAAATTCTTCTGAAACTGTAAAGACCAAAGCAGGCAAAAAACTAAATATAATTAATAACTGCTGGATGTGCTCTGAACTGATGTTGGGAGGAATGGGATTCCCTTGGAGGGCCCAGCCCACAGGATGGGCTGAGCTCTGTCAATGGGCTCTGACTCATACTGGAGTCAGTGCAGGGACAGTTCAAGAAAACTGTGCTGTGGAACAAAGGAGTGCAATTATCAATTGGACAGGATTCAGTAAGATTTCCCTGCAGGAGAAACTGAGCCCTGTTGTAGTTAGAGGCCACGATGTGAAAGGATTTCTGTGCTTTGCCATCACTCCCAATGTCAATAGAGCTCGGGGTGCTGGAGCTGCTCAGTGCCACTGTCACAGCACTCCCAGCCACAGGGCCACTGCTTAGGCTCCTTCAGCAACAAGCACAGGGAAGAGCTGGGGCCAAGAGAATATTTCCCACCCAAAGAGTGCCTTTGGTGTCAGAAAGGCAAAGATTCTGGTTCAGCCTGTGCCCTGTGTGTGCTGCCTCCTTCTATGGAGTTGACATTAATGAGCTAAATTGATTATTAGAAGAAGCAGCAAATGATGCCATTAAATTTCCAACAGCACATCCTGTGAGCTCCAACAAACACCAATGGGGGCTCTACAGAACCACATGGCCTTGGATTATCTGCTTGCTGGCCAAGGAGGAACCTGGGCCATTCTAGGACAGGAATGTTGTACTTCTATCAGTGCTGGGTTTGAGGTCCAACAATCAGGAATCACCTCAATAGAAAGAGCAGCAGAACAAAGAGTGGCAGAAGGAAGAAAATCCTTCTTGGTGGCATTGGCTCCATGGCTGCCAGATTGGAGGCTGCTGTGAAATGCATTTGTGGCAGTCACTGCAATCATTGCAGTGTGAGCACTTGGTGTGTTATGATTCCATGTTCGAGTCGTTGTGACACTGTGCTGGGAAATGGTGCATTGAGACTTGTCTAAAAAGAGACACAGCCTCAAGAAAGAAATGGGGATTTGATCAATACCATAGAGAATAGCATCTAATTAGGCCTGTTTTAAAAGGAATGCAAATTATAGCTCTGAAGAATAAACTTGAACAGCACTTAATTGAAGAACAAGAGGTGATGCATTTATGCCTAATACCTAAATCTAAGACTCTGTTATTGAAAGACTTGTTGTGAAGGTTGTCATTCATCTCTAGGTCAAAGCACTGATGGAAGTACCGAGGCCTGAACAGCAGCCCTGAGCCAAAGCTGTCCTCTAGATGAACCTTCCAACCAAATGTTGTATTTGTATCTGCTCATTAATGAATCCTTGTTAGCAATATGGACTCTGTATCTGTGCATTGGTGAAATATGGATTGACCTTTCTGTATTCAGAAGCTGGACAAGGCCCCATCTGGTTTTGTTTGGGGCTGTAGAATCAAAGTCAACTCCTTGGTTCCTCCTTGGGCCCTGGCCAGGCTTTGGGTGGAATCAAACAGGAGAATGAAAGCAGAGGTTCCCACACTGGCAGTGCTGTCAGTTTGTTCATTCAGCACTGTCAAAGCTGGGCCCTCTCACAGCCAGGGTGGAAGCCTCACCTGTGGCTGGAGGCACCTGCAGCAATTCCCAGTGTCCGGGAGTGGCTCTGCAGTCCTTGGCTGGGACAGCTTCCCCAGGTGATATGTGGATGTGGGTGATGGTAAAGTCTGAGGGGAACTGGTGCTGGATCTTTCTAAATCACTGCAGGCAATCTTTGGTGGTGATGATTGGGGGCATTGCTGAGCTGCTTTTGTCAATCTTTGCCAATGATTATGTCCTTTGTTGAGCTTATCCTTTTTAATTCTTTGCACTTGTGCATCATAAAAATTCCACAATCCCTTCATTTGGTGTCTGTGTCTTTGGTGCTGACTGTGCCCACCAGCCACATTATTGGGGATTATTGGGGGCATTTTGGGGGTTTTTGGGAGGTTGTGGTGGCATATTGGGGTTTTTTAGGAGGTTTTCCAGGGCTGTCCCCAACCCAGGTCAGCCCCAAAACAGAGGCCCGAAATGGGGTCGAAATGGAGATTTTTGGGGTAATGAGGGAAGAAGTGGAATGTGCAGAATTTAGGGTCACCATGAGGACATTAGTGTGGAGGATTTTTGTGTTGCGAGAGGATTTGAGGGAGTGTTGTCTCTTTGCACTCTGAAAGCCAAGAAAGAATGATCTATCACCTCAAAACAACTAAATCCCACTAAAACCAACTAAGCCTTAAACCAAAATGGTTCAATTCCACCTCCAAAAATCCCAATCCCACCCAAAAATTACTCAATTCCAATCTTCTTCCCCTTCTTTACTCTCTCTGTCTTTAATCTGTTTTTACTCTGTCTTTATTCAGTCTTTATTCTATTCTCTCTTTACTTTCTCTCTTTACTCTCTCTTTACTCTTTTTATTCTCTCTTTCCTCCCTCTATTCTCTCTTTCCTCCCTCTATTCTCTCTTTACTCTCTCTGTTCTCTTTACCCTCTCTATTCTCTCTTTACTCTCTATTCTCTCTTTCCTCTCTCTGTTCTCTCTCTATTCTCTTTCCTCTCTCTATTCTCTCTTTCCTCTCTCTATTCTCTCTCTATTCTCTCTTTCCTCTCTCTATTCTCTCTTTCCTCTCTCTATTCTCTCTTTCCTCTCTCTATTCTCTCTCGCTCTCTTTCCTCTCTCTATTCTCTCTTTACTCTCTGTATTCTCTCTCTATTCTCTCTTTCCTCTCTCTGTTCTCTCTTTCCTCTCTCTATTCTCTCTTTCCTCTCTCTATCCTCTCTTTCCTCTCTCTATCCTCTCTTTCCTCTCTCTATTCTCTCTTTCCTCTCTGTATTCTCTCTTTACTCTCTCTATTCTCTCTTTACTCTCCCTATTCTCTTTCCTCTCTCTATTCTCTCTTTACTCTCTCTGTTCTCTTTCCTCTCTCTATTCTCTCTTTCCTCTCTCTATTCTCTCTCTCCTCTCTCTATTCTCTCTTTCCTCTCTCGCTCTCTCCCCGCAGCCGAGCGGGGCTGGCGGGAGCCGCGCTCCCCTCAGAGCCCCTGAGGGCGGCAGCAATGGCGGCGCCGCTCCCTCAGCGCCGCCCCGGCCCCGGCTCAAGGGCGGCGAGCCCTCGGCAGCGCCCTTGTGGCAGCAGGGCCCGAGCCCCGGCCCCGGCCTCTGGCCCCGTGGCGCCGCAGAGCTCAGGGGGACACGGGCAGGGCACTCGGCGCCATCGCCGCCAGCCCCGAAGCCCCTTTGGAAGCCGGCCCGGGGCTCGGCCCCGCTCCTCCAAGGCCCTGCTGGGCTCCAGCTGCTGCTCGCCGCTGCCTGCGGATCTTGTGCTCGGCCCGAGCGGTCTTTCTTTGCAGCCGGGCTGCTGAGGAGCGCTCGGCAAATGGCACTGCCAGCCCAGTGCTTCAAGGCATCGGCCCGCTGCTTCCTTTGTGCTCTGCCTCACGCCGCTCTTTGCTTGCGCTTTTAGAGCCGGCCTGGCAAGAGAAGCCCCTCAGGAGAGCGCAGCCTGCTCCAAGATCCCACATCCTGGCCCTGAGCAAGGCATGCAACAGCTCACACTG
The DNA here is from genome assembly GCA_034509425.1 of Eopsaltria australis. Classification (NCBI taxonomy): domain Eukaryota; kingdom Metazoa; phylum Chordata; class Aves; order Passeriformes; family Petroicidae; genus Eopsaltria; species Eopsaltria australis. The sequence continues at coordinate 1,299 of JAVTVJ010001100.1, read as the reverse complement.
CTGAAAAGATGCCAGCTCTTCTCAGGCCACACACACAGCTGAAACTGTTTCACTTGCCATTTGCTGCTGCATCTCTGTCTCAAAGAATTGCCTGAAATGTCAGCTGTCAAGAAAATGTCCTGCACGGATGTTTCCTGTGCTGCTGAGAGCCTTTGAAAGCCAGCCTTGTGCCTGCCCTCTCTGCTGCTGTAGTTCCATGGCCAGAGGTTGTTGTCTCTTCCCCTTGCCATGGGCAGGCTGGTGTTCAGCCATCTCCAGGACAGCAGGGCCCCACGCCACGTCCCTGTCACCTGGGAAGGCAAAATCCATCCCTGCAAATGTGCCCCCCTGCTCCTCCTTGCCAGGCATTTGGCCCTGGCAGTGGGGTTTGCTGCTGCTTGCTGCAGGAAAAAGAAGAGCCCTGAGACACTTGGGGCCAAATGGAACCAAGGAAACGCCAGTGACACCGTGGGGCCCGATGGAACCAAATATCCATTGTGACACAGCAGGGCCACCTGGAGCCAAGGAGTCCAAAGGTCTGAAACATTCCTTGCATGGCTCTGCCTTGGGGAAGGGAACCTCCTTGGAGGCACCTTGGGCTTGGCACACACTTGAGGAGGGTGTCTGTTTTCAGTGGGGAAACTTAGGAGCTGTAAATTGCTTTAAAAAAAAGAAAAAGAAAAGCCCTCTTTGCCTGAGTGCAGCCAGCTCTCCGAGCAAAGCAGGTCCCAGGTGAGTGAGCAGAGACCTCCTGAGGAGAGACCCTGGATCAATATCAATCACTGAATGCTGCAATCACCTCTTCTCTAAAGAGAAAAATACACCCTTTAAAAGAGGAACGTGGATTTATTAGAAAGACTTTGAAATATTGCTCCATAACTATAGGAAAAAGCCTTCCTAATGAAGTGCACTGGAGCAGAGGCAAATCAAGGCAGAGCCATGGTTTGTCAGGACTGGCTTTGCCCTAATGAGCCCCGTGGTGCATTTGGAGCTGAGCCCTTGAACCTCAGGGCCTGAGAGGAGATTGCACAAACCTTTCCAGGAGTCAAAGTCAGAGGAAAAACCCAAATTGTCTCAAAGCATTAATGGGCCCCACTGAGGTCCATGCCCAGCACAGGCTCCTCATGGAGTCCTTGGAGGAGAGAACTGGAGGCCAGGATTGCACAGAAACCTCTCAGAGACTCAGTGTGGGAAGGAAAATCCACAGAACCTTAAACACCTTGAGTATCTCAAAGCATTAATGACCCCACTGAGTGTTGGTACTGACAAAGCCCCACAAGGGACCCATTAGAGCAGATAATTGGAGCCATGATTGCACAA